>JAEIFS010000347.1:0-14262 GCA_018904165.1 Zaprionus camerounensis
ACTTCCGTCTTCCGACTTCCGTCTTCCGATTTCCGTCTTCCGACTCTCAATTCAGTATTCCGACTTCTGCTTTCGTCTTCCGACTTCCACTTCCGCCTTCCGTCTTCCGATTACGACTATCGACTCACGACTATCGACTCACGACTATCGACTCGACTATCGGCTCACGACTATCGACTCACGACTATCGACTCACGAACCTATCGACTCGACTATCGACTCCACGACTATCGACTCACGACTATCGACTCACGACTATCGACTCACGACTATCGACTCACGACTATCGACTCACGACTTTCGACTCACGACTATCGACTCTCACGACTATCGACTCACGACAACTGACTCACGACAACCTGACTTTTGACAACCGACTACCAGCAACTGAGAACCGACTTGCGATTGCGACTCATGACTATCGACTCGACGACCGACTCCGACAACCGTTTAAACCGGAGCGTCTTCCGTCTTCCGTCTTCCGTACTTCCGTCTTCCGACTTCCGTCTTCCGACTTCCGTCTTCCGACTTTCAATTCGTCTTCCGACTTCCGCTTCCGACTTTCGACTCTCGACTATCGACTTCCGTTTACGACTATCGACTCACGACTATCGACTCACGACTATCGACTCGACTATCGACTCACGACTATCGACTCGACTATCGACTCACGACTATCGACTCACGACTATCGACTCACGACTATCGACTCACGACTATCGACTCACGACTATCGACTCGACTATCGACTCACGACTATCGACTCACGACTATCGACTCACGACTATCGACTATCGACTCACGACTATCGACTCACGACTATCGACTCACGACTATCGACTCCGACTATCGACTCACGACTATTGACTCGACTATCGACTCACGACTATCGACTCACGACTATCGACTCACGACTATCGACTCACGACTATCGACTCACGACTATCGACTCACGACTATCGACTCACGACTATCGACTCGACTATCGACTCACGACTATCGACTCACGACTATCGACTCACGACTATCGACTCACGACTATCGACTCGACTATCGACTCACGACTATCGACTCACGACTATCGACTCACGACTATCGACTCACGACTATCGACTCACGACTATCGACTCACGACTATCGACTCACGACTATCGACTCACGACTATCGACTCACGACTATCGACTCACGACTATCGACTCACGACTATCGACTCACGACTATCGACTCCACGACTATCGACTCGACTATCGACTCACGACTTTATCGACTCACGACTATCGACTCACGACTATCGACTCACGACTATCGACTCACGACTATCGACTCACGACTATCGACTCACGACTATCGACTCACGACTATCGACTCACGACTATCGACTCACGACTATCGACTCACGACTATCGACTCACGACTATCGACTCACGACTATCGACTCACGACTATCGATCTCGACTATCGACTCACGACTATCGACTCACGACTATCGACTCACGACTATCGACTCGACTATCGACTCACGACTATCGACTCACGACTATCGACTCACGACTATCGACTCACGACTATCGACTCACGACTATCGACTCACGACTATCGACTCACGACTATCGACTTCGACTATCGACTCGACTATCGACTCACGACTATCGACTCACGACTATCGATTCAACCGACTATCGACTCACGACTTTCGACTCACGACTATCGACTTCACGACTATCGACTCCGACTTTCGACTTCCGACTATCGACTCACGACTATCGACTCACGACTATCGACTCACGACTATCGACTTACGACTATCGACTCACGACTATCGACTCACGACTATCGACTCACGACTATCGACTCACGACTATCGACTCACGACTATCGACTCACGACTATCGACTCACGACTATCGACTCACGACTATCGACTCACGACTATCGACTCACGACTATCGACTCACGACTATCGACTCACGACTATCGACTCCCGACTATCGACTCCCGACTATCGACTCGACTATCGACTATCGACTCACGACTATCGACTCACGACTATCGACTCCCGACTATCGACTCACGACTATCGACTCACGACTATCGACTCACGACTATCGACTCACGACTATCGACTCACGACTATCGACTCACGACTATCGACTCACGACTATCGACTCACGACTATCGACTCACGACTATCGACTCACGACTATCGACTCACGACTATCGACTCACGACTATCGACTCACGACTATCGACTCACGACTATCGACTCACGACTATCGACTCACGACTATCGACTCACGACTATCGACTCACGACTATCGACTCCGACTCACGACTATCGACTCACGACTATCGACTCACGACTATCGACTCACGACTATCGACTCACGACTATCGACTCACGACTATCTATCGACTCACGACTATCGACTCACGACTATCGACTCACGACTATCGACTCACGACTATCGACTCACGACTATCGACTCACGACTATCGACTGAGAACCGACTCACGACTATCGACTCACGACTATCGACTCACGACTATCGACTCGACAATCGACTCACGACTACGACCGACTATTGTCTTCGACTATCGACTACCGACTATCGACTCACGACTATCGACTTCACGACTATCGACTCACGACTTTCGACTCACGACTATCGACTTCACGACTATCGACTCACGACTATCGACTCACGACTATCGACTCACGACTATCGACTCGACTATCGACTCACGACTATCGACTCGACTATCGACTCACGACTATCGACTCCGACTATCGACTCACGACTATCGACTCACGACTATCGACTCACGACTATCGACTCACGACTATCGACTCACGACTATCGACTCACGACTATCGACTCACGACTATCGACTCACGACTATCGACTCACGACTATCGACTCACGACTATCGACTCACGACTATCGACTCACGACTATCGACTCACGACTATCGACTCACGACTATCGACTCACGACTATCGACTCACGACTATCGACTCACGACTATCGACTCACGACTATCGACTCACGACTATCGACTCATTCGACTATCGACTCACTATTTCACGACTATCGACTCACGACTATCGACTCACGACTATCGACTCACGACTATCGACTCACGACTATCGACTCACGACTATCGACTCACGACTATCGACTCACGACTATCGACTCACGACTATCGACTCGACTCGACTATCGACTCACGACTATCGACTCACGACTATCGACTCACGACTATCGACTCACGACTATCGACTCACGACTATCGACTCACGACTATCGACTCACGACTATCGACTCACGACTATCGACTCACGACTATCGACTCACGACTATCGACTCACGACTATCGACTCACGACTATCGACTCACGACACGACTATCGACTCACGACTATCGACTCACGACTATCGACTCACGACTATCGACTCGACTATCGACTCACGACTATCGACTCACGACTATCGACTCACGACTATCGACTCGACTATACGACTATCGACTCACGACTATCGACTCACGACTATCGACTCGACTATCGACTATCGACTCACGACTATCGACTCACGACTATCGACTCACGACTATCGACTCACGACTACCGACTTTTGACTATCGACTTTCACAACTGAGAACCGACTATCGACTCACGACTATCGACTCGACTATCGACTCACGACTATCGACTCGACTATCGACTAACGTCCGATTCACGACTATCGACTTACGACTATCGACTTCGACTATCGTCTTCGACTTCCGTCTTCGATTTTCACTTCCGACTATCGACTTCCGACTTCGACTTACGACTATCGACTCACGACTATCGATCTCGACTATCGACTCACGACTATCGACTCGACTATCGACTCACGACTATCGACTCACGACTATCGACTCGACTATCGACTCACGACTATCGACTCACGACTATCGACTCACGACTATCGACTCACGACTATCGACTCACGACTATCGACTCGACTATCGACTCTCGACTTCGACTCGACTATCGACTCACGACTATCGACTCCGACTATCGACTCACGACTATCGACTCGACTATCGACTCGACTTACGACCGTCTTCACGACTATCGATTTACGACTATCGACTCACGACTATCGACTCACGACTATCGACTCACGACTATCGACTCACGACTATCGACTCACGACTATCGACTCACGACTATCGACTCACGACTATCGACTCACGACTATCGACTCACGACTATCGACTCACGACTATCGACTCACGACTATCGACTCACGACTATCGACTCACGACTATCGACTCACGACTATCGACTCACGACTATCGACTCACGACTATCGACTCACGACTATCGACTCACGACTATCGACTCACGACTATCGACTCCCGACTATCGACTCACGACTATCGACTCACGACTATCGACTCCCGACTATCGACTCACGACTATCGACTCACGACTATCGACTCACGACTATCGACTCACGACTATCGACTCACGACTATCGACTCACGACTATCGACTCACGACTATCGACTCACGACTATCGACTCACGACTATCGACTCACGACTATCGACTCACGACTATCGACTCTCACGACTATCGACTCACGACTATCGACTCACGACTATCGACTCACGACTATCGACTCACGACTATCGACTCACGACTATCGACTCTCGACTATCGACTCACGACTATCGACTCACGACTATCGACTCACGACTATCGACTCACGACTATCGACTCACGACTATCGACTCTCGACTATCGACTCACGACTATCGACTCACGACTATCGACTCACGACTATCGACTCACGACTATCGACTCACGACTATCGACTCACGACTATCGACTCACGACTATCGACTCACGACTATCGACTCACGACTATCGACTTCCGACTATCGACTCACGACTATCGACTCACGACTATCGACTCACGACTATCGACTCACGACTATCGACTCACGACTATCGACTCACGACTATCGATTCACGACTATCGACTCACGACTATCGACTCACGACTATCGACTCACGACTATCGACTCACGACTATCGACTTCGACTATCGACTCACGACTATCGACTCACGACTTATCGACTCACGACTATCGACTCACGACTATCGACTCACGACTATCGACTCACGACTATCGACTCACGACTATCGACTCACGACTATCGACTCACGACTATCGACTCACGACTATCGACTCACGACTATCGACTCACGACTATCGACTCACGACTATCGACTCACGACTATCGACTCACGACTATCGACTCACGACTATCGACTCACGACTATCGACTCACGACTATCGACTCACGACTATCGACTCACGACTATCGACTCACGACTATCGACTCACGACTATCGACTCACGACTATCGACTCACGACTATCGACTCACGACTATCGACTCACGACTATCGACTCACGACTATCGACTCACGACTATCGACTCACGACTATCGACTCCGACTATCGACTCACGACTATCGACTCACGACTATCGACTCACGACTATCGACTCACGACTATCGACTCACGACTATCGACTCACGACTATCGACTCACGACTATCGACTCGACTATCGACTCACGACTATCGACTCACGACTATCGACTCACGACTATCGACTCACGACTATCGACTCACGACTATCGACTCACGACTATCGACTCACGACTATCGACTTTCACGACTATCGACTCACGACTATCGACTCACGACTATCGACTCACGACTATCGACTCGACTATCGACTCACGACTATCGACTTTCACGACTATCGACTCACGACTATCGACTCACGACTATCGACTCGACTATCGACTCCACGACTATCGACTCACGACTATCGACTCACGAATTATCGACTCACGACTATCGACTCACGACTATCGACTCCCGACTATCGACTCCACTTCCTTTCACGACTTATCGACTCACGACTATCGACTCCGTCTTTCGACTTCCCGACTATCGACTTCGACTATTTCGACTTACGACTATCGACTCACGACTATCGACTCACGACTATCGACTCACGACTATCGACTCACGACTATCGACTCACGACTATCGACTCACGACTATCGACTCACGACTATCGACTCACGACTATCGACTCACGACTATCGACTCACGACTATCGACTCACGACTATCGACTCACGACTATCGACTCACGACTATCGACTCACGACTATCGACTCACGACTATCGACTCACGACTATCGACTCACGACTATCGACTCACGACTATCGACTCACGACTATCGACTCACGACTATCGACTCACGACTATCGACTCACGACTATCGACTCACGACTATCGACTCACGACTATCGACTCACGACTATCGACTCACGACTATCGACTCACGACTATCGACTCACGACTATCGACTCACGACTATCGACTCACGACTATCGACTCACGACTATCGACTCACGACTATCGACTCACGACTATCGACTCACGACTATCGACTCACGACTATCGACTCACGACTATCGACTCACGACTATCGACTCACGACTATCGACTCACGACTATCGACTCACGACTATCGACTCACGACTATCGACTCGACTATCGACTCACGACTATCGACTCACGACTATCGACTCACGACTATCGACTCACGACTATCGACTCACGACTATCGACTCACGACTATCGACTCACGACTATCGACTCACGACTATCGACTTCTCGACTATCGACTCACGACTATCGACTCACGACTATCGACTCACGACTATCGACTATCGACTCGACTATCGACTCACGACTATCGACTCACGACTTCGACTCACGACTATCGACTCACGACTATCGACTCACGACTATCGACTCACGACTATCGACTCACGACTATCGACTCACGACTATCGACTCACGACTATCGACTCACGACTATCGACTCACGACTATCGACTCACGACTATCGACTCACGACTATCGACTTCACGACTATCGACTCACGACTATCGACTCACGACTATCGACTCACGACTATCGACTCACGACTATCGACTTCCGACTACGACTATCGACTCACGACTATCGACTCACGACTATCGACTCACGACTATCGACTCACGACTATCGACTCACGACTATCGACTCACGACTATCGACTCACGACTATCGACTCACGACTATCGACTCACGACTATCGACTCACGACTATCGACTCACGACTATCGACTCGACTATCGACTCACGACTATCGACTCACGACTATCGACTCACGACTATCGACTCACGACTATCGACTCACGACTATCGACTCACGACTATCGACTCACGACTATCGACTCCGACTATCGACTCACGACTATCGACTCACGACTATCGACTCTCGACTATCGACTCACGACTATCGACTCACGACTATCGACTCACGACTATCGACTCACGACTATCGACTCACGACTATCGACTCACGACTATCGACTCACGACTATCGACTCACGACTATCGACTCACGACTATCGACTCACGACTATCGACTCACGACTATCGACTCACGACTATCGACTCACGACTATCGACTCACGACTATCGACTCCACGACTATCGACTCACGACTATCGACTCACGACTATCGACTCACGACTATCGACTCACGACTATCGACTCACGACTATCGACTCACGACTATCGACTCACGACTATCGACTCACGACTATCGACTCACGACTATCGACTCACGACTATCGACTCCGACTATCGACTCACGACTATCGACTCACGACTATCGACTCACGACTATCGACTCACGACTATCGACTCACGACTATCGACTCACGACTATCGACTCACGACTATCGACTCACGACTATCGACTCACGACTATCGACTCACGACTATCGACTCACGACAACCGACTTTTGACTACCGACTCCAACAACTAACCGACTTGCGACTATCGACTCATGACTATCGACTCACGACTACCGACTCACGACAACCGATTAACGGCAACCGACTCTTCGACTATCGACTCCGACTTTCGTCTTCCGACTTCCGTCTTTCGACTTCCGTCTTCCGACTTCCGTCTTCCGACTTTCGATTCGTCTTTCGACTTCATACTTCGACTTCCGACTTTCGACTTCCGACTTCCGTCTTCCGATTTCGACTATCGACTCACGACTATCGCTCACGACTATCGACTCACGACTATCGACTCACGACTATCGACTCACGACTTCGACTCGACTATCGACTCACGACTATCGACTCACGACTATCGACTCACGACTATCGACTCACGACTATCGACTCGACTATCGACTCACGACTATCGACTCACGACTATCGACTCACGACTATCGACTCACGACTATCGACTCACGACTATCGACTCACGACTATCGACTCACGACTATCGACTCACGACTATCGACTCACGACTATCGACTCACGACTATCGACTCACGACTATCGACTCACGACTATCGACTCACGACTATCGACTCACGACTATCGACTCCGACTATCGACTCACGACTATCGACTCACGACTATCGACTCACGACTATCGACTCACGACTATCGACTCACGACTATCGACTCACGACTATCGACTCACGACTATCGACTCACGACTATCGACGACTCGACTATCGACTACGATATCGACTCACGACTATCGACTCGCGACTATCGACTCCGACTATCGATCGACTATCGACTCACGACTATCGACTCACGACTATCGACTCACGACTATCGACTCACGACTATCGACTCACGACTATCGACTCACGACTATCGACTCACGACTATCGACTCACGACTATCGACTCACGACTATCGACTCACGACTATCGACTCACGACTATCGACTCACGACTATCGACTCACGACTATCGACTCACGACTATCGACTATCGACTCACGACTATCGACTCACGACTATCGACTCACGACTATCGACTCACGACTATCGACTCACGACTATCGACTCACGACTACCGACTCACGACTATCGACTCACGACTATCGACTCACGACTATCGACTCACGACTATCGACTCACGACTATCGACTCACGACTATCGACTCACGACTATCGACTCACGACTATCGACTCACGACTATCGACTCACGACTATCGACTCACGACTTTCGACTCACGACTATCGACTCACGACTATCGACTCACGACTATCGACTCACGACTATCGACTCACGACTATCGACTCACGACAACTGACTCACGACAACCGACTTTTGACAACCGACTACCAACAACTGAGAACCGACTTGCGAATTCCGACTCATGACTATCGACTCACGACGACCGACTCACGACAACCGATTAACAGCAACCGAGAACCGTCTTCCGTCTTCCGTCTTCCGACTTCCGTCTTCCGACTTCCGTCTTCCGACTTCCGTCTTCCGACTTCTGCTTCCGTCTTCCGACTTCCGACTTCCGTCTTCCGATTTACGACTATCGACTCACGACTATCGACTCACGACTATCGACTCACGACTATCGACTCACGACTATCGACTCACGACTATCGACTCACGACTATCGACTCACGACTATCGACTCACGACTATCGACTCGACTATCGACTCACGACTATCGACTCACGACTATCGACTCACGACTATCGACTCACGACTATCGACTCACGACTATCGACTCACGACTATCGACTCACGACTATCGACTCACGACTATCGACTCACGACTATCGACTCACGACTATCGACTCACGACTATCGACTCACGACTATCGACTCACGACTATCGACTCACGACTATCGACTCACGACTATCGACTCACGACTATCGACTCCGACTTTGACGACTATCGACTCACGACTATCGACTCACGACTATCGACTCACGACTATCGACTCACGACTATCGACTCACGACTATCGACTCAGGACTATCGACTCACGACTATCGACTCACGACTATCGACTCACGACTATCGACTCACGACTATCGACTCACGACTATCGACTCACGACTATCGACTCACGACTATCGACTCACGACTATCGACTCGACTATCGACTCACGACTATCGACTCACGACTATCGACTCACGACTATCGACTCACGACTATCGACTCACGACTATCGACTCACGACTATCGACTCACGACTATCGACTCACGACTATCGACTCACGACTATCGACTCACGACTATCGACTCACGACTATCGACTCACGACTATCGACTCACGACTATCGACTCACGACTATCGACTCACGACTATCGACTCGACTACGACTATCGACTCACGACAACCGACTTTTGCAACCGACTACCAACAACTGAGAACCGACTCGCGACTAGCGACTCATGACTATCGACTCACGACTATCGACTCACGACAAATTAACAGCAACCAGAATCGTCTTCCGTCTTCCGACTCACGTCTATCGACTCACGACTATCGACTTCCGACTTCCGTCTTCCGACTATCGACTCCCGACTTCGACTTCCGACTATCGACTTCCGTCTTCCGATTTCACGACTATCGACTCACGACTATCGACTCACGACTATCGACTCACGACTATCGACTCTCGACTATCGACTCTCGACTATCGACTTCGACTATCGACTCACGACTTCTATCGACTCACGACTATCGACTCACGACTATCGACTCACGACTATCGACTCACGACTATCGACTCACGACTATCGACTCTCGACTATCGACTCACGACTATCGACTCACGACTATCGACTCACGACTATCGACTCACGACTATCGACTCACGACTATCGACTCACGACTATCGACTCACGACTATCGACTCACGACTATCGACTCACGACTATCGACTCTTCGACTCACGACTATCGACTCACGACTATCGACTCACGACTATCGACTCACGACTATCGACTCACGACTATCGACTCACGACTATCGACTCACGACTATCGACTCACGACTATCGACTCACGACTATCGACTCACGACTATCGACTCACGACTATCGACTCACGACTATCGACTCACGACTATCGACTCACGACTATCGACTCACGACTATCGACTCACGACTATCGACTCACGACTATCGACTCACGACTATCGACTCGACTATCGACTCACGACTATCGACTCACGACTATCGACTCACGACTATCGACTCCGACTATCGACTCACGACTATCGACTCACGACTATCGACTCACGACTATCGACTCACGACTATCGACTCACGACTATCGACTCACGACTATCGACTCACGACTATCGACTCACGACTATCGACTCACGACTATCGACTCACGACTATCGACTCACGACTATCGACTCACGACTATCGACTCACGACTATCGACTCACGACTATCGACTCACGACTATCGACTCACGACTATCGACTCACGACTATCGACTCACGACTATCGACTCACGACTATCGACTCCCGACTATCGACTCACGACTATCGACTCACGACTATCGACTCACGACTATCGACTCACGACTATCGACTCACGACTATCGACTCACGACTATCGACTCACGACTATCGACTCACGACTATCGACTCACGACTATCGACTCACGACTATCGACTCACGACTATCGACTCACGACTATCGACTCACGACTATCGACTTACGACTATCGACTCACGACTATCGACTCACGACTATCGACTCACGACTATCGACTCACGACTATCGACTCACGACTTTCGACTCACGACTATCGACTCACGACTATCGACTCACGACTATCGACTCACGACTATCGACTCACGACTATCGACTCACGACAACCGACTCACGACAACCGACTTTTGACAACCGACTACCAACAACTGAGAACCGACCTGCGAATTCCGACTCATGACTATCGACTCACGACGACCGACTCACGACAACCGATTAACAGCAACCGAGAACCGTCTTCCGTCTTCCGACTTCCGTCTTCCGACTTCCGTCTTCCGACTTCCGTCTTCCGACTTCCGTCTTCCGACTTCCGTCTTCCGACTTTCGAATTCCGTCTTCCGACTTCTGCTTCCGTCTTCCGATTTACGACTATCGACTCACGACTATCGACTCACGACTATCGACTCACGACTATCGACTCACGACTATCGACTCACGACTTTCGACTCACGACTATCGACTCACGACTATCGACTCACGACTATCGACTCACGACTATCGACTCACGACTATCGACTCACGACTATCGACTCACGACTATCGACTCACGACTATCGACTCACGACTATCGACTCACGACTATCGACTCACGACTATCGACTCACGACTATCGACTCACGACTATCGACTCACAACTATCGACTCACGACTATCGACTCACGACTATCGACTCACGACTATCGACTCACGACTATCGACTCACGACTATCGACTCAGGACTATCGACTCACGACTATCGACTCACGACTATCGACTCACGACTATCGACTCACGACTATCGACTCACGACTATCGACTCACGACTATCGACTCACGACTATCGACTCACGACTATCGACTCACGACTATCGACTCACGACTATCGACTCACGACTATCGACTCACGACTATCGACTCACGACTATCGACTCACGACTATCGACTCACGACTATCGACTCACGACTATCGACTCACGACTATCGACTCACGACTATCGACTCACGACTATCGACTCACGACTATCGACTCACGACTATCGACTCACGACTATCGACTCACGACTATCGACTCACGACTATCGACTCACGACTATCGACTCACGACTATCGACTCACGACTATCGACTCACGACTATCGACTCACGACTATCGACTCACGACTATCGACTCACGACTATCGACTCACGACTATCGACTCAGGACTATCGACTCACGACTATCGACTCACGACTATCGACTCACGACTATCGACTCACGACTATCGACTCACGACTATCGACTCACGACTATCGACTCACGACTATCGACTCTCGACTATCGACTCACGACTATCGACTCACGACTATCGACTCACGACTATCGACTCACGACTATCGACTCACGACTATCGACTCAGGACTATCGACTCACGACTATCGACTCACGACTATCGACTCACGACTATCGACTCACGACTATCGACTCTCGACTATCGACTCACGACTATCGACTCACGGCTATCGACTTTCGTTCGACTATCGACTCACGACTATCGACTCACGACTATCGACTCACGACTATCGACTCACGACTATCGACTCACGACTTTCGACTCACGACTATCGACTCACGACTATCGACTCAAAACTATCGACTCACGACTATCGACTCACGACTATCGACTCACGACTATCGACTCACGACTATCGACTCACGACTATCGACTCACGACTATCGACTCACGACTATCGACTCACGACTATCGACTCACGACTATCGACTCACGACTATCGACTCACGACTATCGACTCACGACTATCGACTCACGACTATCGACTTCACGACTATCGACTCACGACTAACCGACTTTTGACTCGACTATCGACTCACGCATCGACTGAGAATCGACTTGCGACTTTCGACTCACGACTATCGACTCACGACTATCGACTCACGACTATCGACTCACGACTATTGAGTCACGACTATCGATTCACGACTATCGACTCACAACTATCGACTCACGACTATCGACTCACGACTATCGACTCACGACTTTCGACTCACGACTATCGACTCACGACTATCGACTCACGACTATCGACTCACGACTATCGACTCACGACTATCGACTCACGACTATCGACTCACGACTTTCGACTCACGACTATCGACTCACGACTATCGACTCAAGACTATCGACTCACGACTATCGACTCACGACAACCGACTCACGACAACCGACTACCAACAACTGAGAACCGACTTGCGAATTGCGACTCATGACTATCGACTCACGACGACCGACTCACGACAACCGATTAACAGCAACCGAGAACCGTCTTCCGTCTTCCGACTTCCGTCTTCCGACTTCCGTCTTCCGACTTCCGTCTTCCGACTTCCGTCTTCCGACTTTCGAATTCAGTCTTCCGACTTCTGCTTCCGTCTTCCGACTTCCCACTTCCGCCTTCCGTCTTCCGATTTACGACTATCGACTCACGACTATCGACTCACGACTATCGACTCACGACTATCGACTCACGACTATCGACTCACGACTATCGACTCACGACTATCGA